>PVKB01001077.1:469049-498471 GCA_004027205.1 Ctenodactylus gundi | reverse complement strand
GTTTCCCATTGGCGGGATTCACAGTCTTCCCGGGAAGATCTAAAGCATTGGCTCAGGGCCACGTTTATCACAACGTCACATCCTAATCCCGCCTCCCTCCTTTCTGCCTGTCTGGTCACCTGATCGCGTACGGCGCGAAAATGTAAAGATCCACCATCTTGAACAATGTGCCACTGTTACCGCTAGGTGACGCTCACAAAGGGAACTGGACGCAGGGCTTTGTCTGCACGTGCGAGGCAAGCGCTTTAAGCCCTGTGCCATTCCTCCAGCCCCTTTTCATCACTTACATGAGTCAGAGCCTTGCCCGACTGCCAGCTTGCTCAGCTGGGCTCCAGCTCCTTGGAGGCAGGGTGACTGCACTGAGGTGCCTGGCCTGGCGTCCCTCTTATCTTATTTTTACTTTGTGACACACAGAGTTGGACCTGGAGGCCCTGGAGTATAATTCGGGATTGCACCCAGAGGCACTGAGCTAAATATGATGCCTTTTTAATTTTCATTTTGGGGCAGGGCCTAACTCAATTGAAAAACTGACTAGGCTAGCTGTCGTCCTAACACTCTAGGCACTCGAGCTCCTCCCCGGCTGCAAGAGATTTTCTATTGTTTGCTTTACTTTCTCTTTTGTATTTACCCTAATACAGCTGCTTTCTTCTCTCCTAAAGGAGGCTGAGGCAGGAGGATCACAAGTTTGAGCTCAGCCTGGGCAATTTAGCAATTTAGCAAGACCCTGTCTCAAATGGCCTAGAGATAAAGCTCAGAGTGTAGTAACACACGCACACACACACAAAGAGAAAACAATACTAAATAATTAAAAAATAAATTGACCAAACTAGGCTTGAATTTTGATCGTTCTGCCTCATCCTCCCACAGTGCTAGAATTACAGTTGGCTACCACACCTGGTCGGGGAGTCCTCAGATCTGTTGTAACAGATCTTTACTTTGAGACAGAATCTCACTGAGTCAGTTGTTCAAAGTAGCAATCCTTCTGCCTCGACCTATCAGAGTGCTGGGATTTCAGGCCTGCACCCCCAGGTCCAGCTTTAAAACAAAGTTAAAAGAACTTGATAGTTGCTGGATATTGTGAGAGGAGACAGTGGGGTTGTAGGAAGTTAGGGATCAAGGGCCCCTCAGAAATGGAGAGTCTGCTGGAAAGCAGAATGTTAGAAGAAGCCGCTGGCTACACTGCGTAACAGTCTGTAGCTGACCACTCCCCAGGACTACTTCGTGGGCAAGCATTAGGTAATTAAAAGACAATAGAGTGTGGACCTAGAGGAATGGCAGGAGGAATGGCAGAGTGGTTAAAGGGCTTGTCTTGCAAGCCTCAAGGCCCTGAGTTCAATTCCCCATCGCCACATAAAGATGGGTGTGGTGGCACACGCCTCTAATCCCAATAGTCGGGAGGCTGAGGCAGGTGAATTGCTGTGAGTCCAAGGCTATCCTGGGCTCCATAGTGAATTCAGGACCAGCCTGGGCTGCAGAGCAAGACCCTCCCTGTCTCGAAAAAAAGAAAAACTAAAGAAAAAAGACAGTAGAATGAAAGATTTTTTAAGGGAGAGGTACTTCAGAGTGAGCTTCAATGGCAGCTTAAAGGTGGAGAACCTAGCAACCAGCCTTAGCAACCCAGCTGCTTAGCACAGGACAGCCCCTTACCCAGCTCAACTATAAAACCCCTAGACAGTGAGTCACAGTGGGCAACGCGCATTTCTGCGTCCCTTTCCCCCTTCTGTACATTTCCCAATAAAACATTCTCTTTGCATCCTGCCTCCCGTCTTCCTATGAGGACATGACCTCAGCGCCGAGGCCCCAGGGAATTGGGGCCTGACATCGCAATCACTAACACGGGATGAAGAGAAAATCAAGGCTGATTCTTGTGATTTGGGCTTACTGAGTGGCGCTATTTCTTTTTATTCTTTTTTTGAGACTGGGTCTCACTCTGTAGCCCAGGCTGGTCCTGAACTCACTGTTGTGGCCCAGGCTGGCCTTGGACTCAGGACATTCCACCTGCCTCAGCCTCCCAAGTGCTGGAATTATAGGTGTGTGTCACCATACCCAGCTTTGTGTGGTGCTGGAGAATTGAACTCAGGGCTTTGCACTTGCAAGGCAAGCGCTTTAACCGCTGTGCTATTCCTCCAGCCCAAGTGGTGCTATGTATTTGTTTATTACGCTTGGAATGGAACTTGAGGCCACCACCCTACGCAATATCCCTGCCTGACCAGTATTTTTGCTTTTTGAGACAGGGTCTCCCTAAGTTGCTAAATTGCTCATGCTGGGCTGGAGTTTGCTATTCTCTGTCTCAGACTCTCAGTGCTGGGATTACAAGCCTCTGCCATCAGGTCCAGCCCAGTTTTATTTCTGATTTTGAGACACAGTCTTGCTGTTATTCCATGGTCCAGGCTGGGACTGAATTATCCTCCTCTTGCTGGTGAGCCAGACTCCCCCAGGCAGGCACCACGCAGGTAGGCCGGTGCGTGAGGAGTGGGATGACCAAGGTCAAAGACAGTCAAGCAGGTCAGGAGACTGCAGCTGAAGTTAAGCAGGTCTTGAGTTTTCCTACAGCTTTGGGGTCTCATCTTGGAACCTCGAATTTGATCTTTAGCCAATGAACTAGTTGTATGCTAACATGTACCAATCAGTAAAGGCCAGATCTGAATAAGAAAATGAATATGTACGATCTGTAGGAGGGTCTAAAAGACGAAGACGACTGTAACTGCTGATTAGCTGTCGCTCTAGCCCCTCCCCTTCCTGAGGGGACTTCCGACTTCCAAACTGGCTTTCTCCCTCATACTTATCCCAATAAAATTTACTTTCTCTGTTCCCACTTTGGTCTTTGCTCGTGGTGTTCGTTCTGTAGCAGAACACGGACCTTGATTTTGAGCTTCCTGGCAACACTGGGATTGCAGGCCTGCGCCACAGAAACTTGCTCCCAATTTTTAATCTTGAGATTGGGTCTCCCCACAGTGAAGATGCACAGGCTGAGCTCGCGTTTGTGACCTTCCTTTCTGGTCCTTCCAGCGTGCTGAGGTCACAAGCCTGCATACTTGTCTGGCTGCTGCTTCTGCTCCTTTTTAAATCTGAGACAGGGTCTTGCAGTACAGCCCAAGCTGGCCCGGACCTCATGGCAATTCTTCCTCAGCCTCCCAAGTGCTGAGATTACAGGCATGGGCCGCCAAACCTAGCTAATTTTTGTGCAGTGTTGGGGAATTGAACCCAGAGCTTTCTCATGCTAGGCAAGTGCTTTAACCACTGAGCTAATTCTCCGGCCCCTCCTTCTTACCATTCTGAGACAGGATTGCTCTAAATTGCGCAGGTGACTCACACACTTCTGCCTCTGCCTCTGCCTCAGCCTCAGAGTGGAGAGATCCCACGCTGCTCAGGTATTTATGTAGCTAAGCTATACACTGCAATGAGTCTTCCCACCGGTAATGGTTGTCTAAGGTGTTTTCCAGGAACTTGGAGGTGACGCAAGTAAGTTTACACTGACTCTTCCCTTGGGCCTATACAACGTCAAATGGGTGATGTTTTCTTTTTATTGGTACTGGGGTTTGGAACCAAAGGCCTTTCCAGCTAGCTACCTTTCTAGACCATTATATGTTTTTTTTTTTAAATTTACATTTCACATCCCTTTTCCCTTCCCACACCCTCAACCTCCCACCCCATCCCCTTTCTCTCTCCACAAAGTCTACAATCTTATTATTTTTTTTTTCTTTTGAGACAAGGTCTTATTCTGTAGTCCAGCTTGGTCCTGAACTCACTATGTTGTGCAGGCTGGCCTCAATTTCATGGCAATCCTCCTGCATCAGCCTCCCAAGAGCTGAGATTACAGTTATGTGGTGCCAGGGAATCAAACTGGGATGTTCGCTCACTAGATAACCACTGAAACCACTGAGCTGTGCCCCAAGCCCCACAAGTATCTTAGTACTTTCTTCCTTCTCTCTTATTTTGTTACCGTTTGGTTTTCTTAATTAGAGAAATCACACAGAAATTCTGTCTGATTTGTTTCACTAAGCATAATGATCTCAAGGTGCAGTCGTGAGCCTACTAATGACTCATTTTGTCTTTATGGCAAAATGGATACATCTGTATGCATTCATCTGTTGTTGGACACACTGGCTGCTTCCATGGATTTGCTATTACAAACTGTGCTGCTATAAACGTGGGTGTTCATGTCTCACTCCTGTGAGATACTTTAACTCTTTTGGGAGGATACCCAGAAGAGGTATAGCTAGGTCAAATGAGATATTTCAGTTTTTTGAGACAGGGTTTCCTCTTTGTAGCACAGGCTGGTCCTGAACTCACTGTGTAGCCCTGGCTGGCCTTGGACTCAGCCTGCCTAAGCTTCCCAAGTGCTGGAATTACAGGTGTGCACCACCATGCCCAAGCTTTATGTGGTGCTTGGGGAATTGAACTCAGGGCCTTGCGCTTGCTAGGCAAGCGCTTTAACCACTGTGTACCTATTTTCAGGTTTTTTGTTTTGTTTTGAGGAATCTCCATACTGCTTCCCATAGTGGTTGTTCCAGTTTCCAGTTCCACCAATATTGGAGGGTCCGCCCCCCCCAAATCTTGCCAGCATTTGTTTGAGTTCTTAATACTAGCCATTCTTACTGCAGTTGGATGGGACCAGCATTATTTTGACTTGCATTTTTCTGATGGCAAAAGATGTTGAACATTTTCCCATGGGCTTCTTCTGAGAACTGTGTATTGATTTCAGTTGACCATTTTTATTTTTTCATGTTAGGGTCTCTGTTGCCCAGGCTGGTCCTGAAATCACAATGTAGCCCACGACTGCACTGGACTCAAGACAATTCTCCTGCCTCAGCCTCCCTAGTGCTGGGATTTACAGGCATGCACCATCATGCCTGGCATTACAAGGTGCTGGGGAATTGCGCTTAGGGCTTTGGCACTTACTAGCCAGGCACTTCAATTGCGGTGCCATTCCTCCAGCCCCTATTTGACCATTTTTCGATTGGGTCTTTATTTTGTAGGGTCTAATTTTTTTTTCCAGTTCTTTGTGTACTCTTGATAAGCTTTTTTTTTTTTTTCCCCTCTGAGATAGTCTCACTCTGCAGCCCAGGCAAATCTTGAACTCACTGCAATTCTCTTGCCACAGCCTCCCAAGTGCTGGGATTACAAGCATGCAGCAACACCAAGTCCGGCTACACTTTTTGAGACAGGGTCTTGCTCTGCAGTCCAGGCTGATCCTGGACACACTGAGGAACCCATGCTGGCCTTGAACTCAGAGTAATCCTCCTCCCTCAGTCTCCCAAGTGCTCAGATTACAGTCATGTGCCATTTTACCCGGCTAGGTCTGATTCTTAGCACCACATAGAAGTTTGCTGGGGGCTGGTGGAATGGCCCAGAAGATAAAGTGCTTGACTAGCAAGTGCAAGGCCATGCGTTCGATTCCCCAGCACTACATAAAGCTGGGCATGGTTCCACATGCCTGTACTCAGAAGGCTGAGGTAGGAGAATTGCTCTATGTCCAAGGGTATCCTGGGCTACAAAGTGAGTTCAGGATCACCTGGGTTACAGAATGAGAATCTGTCTCAAAAAAAAAAAAAAAAAAAAAAAAAAAAAGGCTGGGCGTGGTGGTGTATGTCTAATCCCAGCAATCTGAAGGCAGAGGGGATTGCTGTATGAGGCCTGCCAGCCTGGGCTACACAGTGAGCCTGAACTACAGTGCAAGACTCTGTTTCAAGAAATACATTTTTTCTTGGCTCTTGTCTTTGTTTCGTCTATTCTACACATTTATTATGCACATCAATGGCTTGTGATCACCTCAAAGCAGTGAGACACATGGAAACTTAACACACTTTTCTAAAAAAAACACTAGTAAAACCAGGTAGGAAAGTCATTTCAGTGGAAAAGAGCAACTTCAAGTTAAGATAGTTTGCTCTTTCAGTAGTTACCACAGAGCGTTATAAGAAAGCACTATTGGGATGGAGAAATAGGCCAGGAGTTAAAGCACTTGCTTACCAAGTACTAGGCCCTAAGTTCGATTCCCCAGCACCACATAAACTGGGCATGGTGGCTCACGCCTCTAATCCTAGCACTCAGGAGGCTGAGGCAGGAGGATTGCTTTGAGTCCAAGGCCAGCCTAGGCTCCATAATGAGTTCAGGACCAGCCTGGGCTACAGAGTGAGACACTGTCTCCAAAGGAAAAAAAGTTACTAGTGACTAAGATTACTTCTCCTACAACCCACATTAAAAAAACAAAAAAACAAAAACAAAAACCCCAAAGTCTCCAGACAAAGATCTGGTTAGTGTCTATGTATAACTAAATGTCAAGGTCCATGTGTAGTTTAACTTTGGTCTTTTGTTTTGAGAAAGGGTCTCAGACTGCAAGGTCTGTACCAACAATCCAGGCTTCCACGTGTACTCTGTTACTCTGTTACCTGCCTACTGGGAGTCAACGCCTTCACACTGAGCTCTATTCCCAGCCCGTTTTATCTTCTGAGGTCAGATCTTGCTAGGTTGCTCAGTATAAACTTGAACTTGTGATCCTCCCACCTCAGCTTCCAGTGCTGGGATAACAGGCATGTGCCACTGTGCTGGGCTCTTTGCTCTGTTTCAGCCTTAAGCCGTTTCCTCACCCTACCCACCAAAACCACTTGGATTTCAACAGTGCCAAAATTATTTTCACTACAATTACAGTGAACATGAATACTGCAATTTTCAGTGAAATAAACAGTCTGGCTATGTGCCTGTCCCCATGAAGCTGAGGCAGGCAGATCACCTGAGTAGGGGAATTACATGACAGCCTGTGTGACATATGAAAACTTCATCTCCAAAAAGAAAAAGGATAATCTCATCAAAAAAGAAAGATACAGAGGAGGAGCAGCTGCTCCTGGCGGCGCAGGTGTGCAACCCCACCACTCCGGGAGGCTGGTCTGCAGCCTGTGCATCTCACACATTAGCGAGACCGAGTGGGCTGCAGCTCAGGGTGAAAGGTCCTGCGCTCATTCCCCAGTAACACCAAAACCAGGACTGCCAATGAGAAAATCTGGCAACACGAGGAATTATTTCACTGATTTATTAGATGAATAAACATATGCTCATATAGTTGATGAAAACTGTATGATATAAAATAATTTAAAAAATGCTGGGAATTAGCAGCACCATCTGTTATGGGAACAGCAGGAAAACCTCCTGTACTCAAAGCAAGCACTAGAGGCCACCACCTCACAATACGGTAATGCCACCGCTCTGGGGCAACTGAGAAGGGCACACTCTGAGGCCGAAGATTCAGCGAGCACAGCTGGCTAATGTTTAAAAAATGCTACTGAAGTAAGAGACACTGCGTAGTACTTTAATTGGGACACACAGGCTAACATCCAGCTACTTTAGCATGGCTCAATACTTCTATGAAAGATTTAGTTAGGAATTAGGAAATTAGAAATAAAAAATACTTTTTAAAAGACTCTAGTAGTCTCTAGCAAACATTAATTGGCGCACAGGTCACTATGAAAATACATCACTTTCCAGTCCGCTTGATAATTTACGTTAAAAAGGTGTGTTGTTTTCATCACAAGTGACTTATATAAAAATCTTAATAAGCACTTTAAAAAGTTTAAGTGATTTCTAAACTCTAATAGATTCTTTTGATTTTGACATTTTGCCCTGCTTTCACGATCACTGAATATCAGAGTATGAGACTGAGTTGTGTGAAGGATACAAATTTACACACATTTTACAGCAACTTACACCCTAACATCTACAAAATTCACATTTATGATACAAGCAAGTACAAGGCCGGCATAAGACCGTTCAATGCCAAGGATCAAACTGTACACTCTTTATTCTGTCGCGTTAAAAAAGTTCAACTTCGGCACCAAGTTTAAAAAGCCCTCATGTGCTACGTTAGGAAAAACTTCATTTCCAGACACAGTTCAGCAAACACAAACAGTCTTCCTATGCTGATGTAGTAAGGGATTTCCGATCTTCTTCTGGCCCCTCAGTCTGCGCCGCATGGTGAGTTTAACAGAATTCTTGCGCTGGGGGGCCGTGGGGAGGTTTGCGGGCTGAGCATTACCACTGCGACTTAGGCCATTTCGTCTGTGCTTCTTCATAAGGGGACCGGAGTTGGATTCTTCTAATGTCCTTTTAAAGTTTGCTGGAGGCGTTCTTTCAACATCTTGGGCTTTCATTTGACCAGGAGTTGACATCTTCAAATTTTTTTGGTCCAAACCTGTATTTGCTGAATTTGTAGGCACAAGGCCAACCGCCAGGGCATTACTCAAGGAATCATGTATCCTTAAAGTAAGGGCTTTCGTGCAATTTTCTTCAAGTGGCTCTGGATCTTTTGAGGGTACAATTATGGCTGAGACATTCCCTCGAGTTATCTCAACTGGGGTCTCTAAAAAATTCTCTGAGAAGGCATTACTACGGACAAGAGTAGGTACATGGTCCTTAGTGGTTAGTCTTGGCCAGGGATCCTCTTCTAGTGACTGAAAAACAAGAAGGTGAAAGAAAAATTTATCCTGCAACTCAAGACAGTCCATGACCCATGATAT
This sequence comes from Ctenodactylus gundi, assembly GCA_004027205.1. Taxonomy (NCBI): domain Eukaryota; kingdom Metazoa; phylum Chordata; class Mammalia; order Rodentia; family Ctenodactylidae; genus Ctenodactylus; species Ctenodactylus gundi. Next base: position 489,964 of record PVKB01001077.1, on the reverse strand, counting down.
GAGGGTCCTTATGAAGTTATTAACATGCTAAAACTACGATACACATCCACCCATTTACCACTGAGGTAATAAACTATGTGAAAGATTCCTTGGGGTCATTGGTGAGCGGAAGACAATAAATATACAGGTGACAATGGCACTGAACCTTGCACTCATGAGAATGAATGAAATAACTTATCCAAGTTAGTTAAAATTTGTGTGGTCACAAGTATGTCCTATCTTAACAGAGCGTAACCAAAAATCAGACACTTTAAGCAACAGGCTTTTAGCCAGGAAAGTCTGCTATCATCTGAGCACTCAGGGGAAGCCACAGCAGAAAGGTCACAAGTTCAAGCTCAGCCTGGGCAATTTAGAGAATCCATCCAGAAAAAATCCAGAAAGAAAGAAGAAAGGAAAGGGGCTGGAGGAATAGCTCAAAGTGCTTGCCTGGCAAGCTCAAGGCCCTGAGTTCAATTGCCTAGCACCACATAAAAGCAGGGTGTGTTGGTGCATGCCTGTAATCCAGCACTCGAGAGCTGAGGGAGAAGGAGTGCTATAAGTCTGAGGCCAGTCTAGGCTTCATGGTGATTTCAGGACCAGCCCAGACTGCAGAGTAAGACTCTGTCTCAAAAAAAAAAAAAAAAAAAAAAGGAAAAAGAAAAAAGAAAAAAAAAACAAGAAAGAAAAAAGAATCCTTTTAAATTGATTAGGCTGGGCTCAAAATTCCAATCCTCTTGTCTCAGCCTCTCAGCATGCTAGGACTACTGGCATGTACTACTACACCTACCCTAATTTGTTAATTTTTATATTTTATTTATCTTTTTTTTTTTTTTTCTGAGGCAAGGTCTTGCTCTGTAGTCTGGGCTGGTCCTGAACTCACCATGCAGGCCAGGCTGGCCTCAAACTCATGGCCATCTTCCTGTTCCCCTGCCTCAGCTGATGAGGGCTGGGATTACAGGCATGTACCTTCCCACCTGACTTATGTAGTACTGGGGGATAAAGCTCAGGGCTTTGTGGTTGTTAGACAAGCACTCTTAACGGTGATGCTATTCCTCTAGCCCTACAATCACTTTTCTGTTAGATGCTACACATGTGACCTTCAGATTATTGCTGATGTGAAAAAGGCTGTCAGCCAGGCCTGGTGGCACAGCCTGTAATCCCAGGACTCTGGAAGTGAGGCAGCAGGATTGTTATGAGTGCAAGGCCAGAGCCTGGACTATATGAGTTCAGGACCAGCCTGGGCTGCAGAATGAGACCCTGACTCAATAAAACCAAAAACCAAAACAAAACAAAAACAACACCCTCTCTGATATTACATAACAAATACCCATTTTTTTCCTAAACTTAATTGAAACCCATAATCCTGCTACTAATACATAAATTATTTTTACACAACCTGAAACAAGAACTGATTATTAAACAGAACTAACTTAAAAGGAGAGCGCCGTGTACCTTGACTGGCGGTGTTGAGCAGGGGGAAGGGGAGACGCCACAGGTTTCCTGACTATTGTAAGCCAGGCCATCAGCCAGGTCCAGATAGAGCTCATCCTCGCGGGTGAAGTTCCCCGCGCTGCCGGCTCCCGGGGAGATGCAGATGACTATAGCACTGGTATTATCTGCTCGGAGCATGCGCTGCCTCCAGCGGCCGAGGGCACGATTCACGAGCATTTTGGCACAAGACTGTCCAGGCTCGCCCTATGTTGAAAGAACAAGAAGGACATTAACTCACACTTACTTGTCACTGCACTAAATCTGCCTTAAATTTGAAAAAAGGCCCCAACATGAAGCGCAGGGTAGAAAGAGAGGCAACAGTCAGCTAGGAGAGGGGTGAAACTCTGAGAAAGGGATGGACATAGATGCTCACTGATTCCCCAAACCCCATGTCTCCAATGTGTTACAGGATTTGGAATTCGTGTATTTACAAAGTAAAAAATCAATTTTTGAGATAGGGTCTCACTCTGTAGCCCAGGCTGGTCCTGAACTCACTATGAAGCCCAGGCTGGCCTTGGACTCATGGCAATCCTCCCACCTCAGCCTCCTGAGTGCTTGGGGGTTATAGGTGTGCACCACATCTGGCTTCATGTGGTACTGGGACTCAAACTCAGGGCCTCGCACAGGCAAGGAAAAGCACTTTAACCTCTGTGCCATTCCTCCAGCCCTCTTTTTTATTTTTTTTTTAGACAGGGTTTCACTCTGTAGTCCAGGCTGCTTCTGAGCTTACTATGTAGCCCAGACTACTCAAATACTCAAATTCATAGCAATCCTACTGCCTCAGACCCCCAAGTGCAAGGATTACAGGTGTGTGCCACTATGCCCAATTTAAAAAATAATAAAGTAAATTTTAAAAAAGGAGAAGTGAGATAAAATTTGAAAGTGTGTGTTAAGTGTGTACTAAGTAAATAAAACTCCCAGATTTTCAAACATTATTTATAATTCCCTTAACTACATTTTTGGTGATACTGGGGAAGGTGTTCACACTGAGTGATCAGTCCATTTTTAGTTTCGATCAGAGACAGGGTTTTTCTAAGTTGTCAAGTTGCCTAGCTGGGTTCAAACTTCCAATCTTCCTGCCTTAGCCTCCCGAAGTGCTGGGATTATAGGACTGTATAACAGAACCCAGCTCTTTTGAGACAGGGTCCTACTGTGTAGTTCAAGTTTGTCTTGAACTCACTATGTAACCCAGGTTGGCCTTGAAATCAGGGCAATCCTGCCGCAGACTCCCAATAAGTGGGATTACAGGTATGCACCACCACACCTAGCTACCCCAACCATGTGAAAATGTTTTCAATTTAAAAAATATGAATAGGCAAATTTTATCTTATGAATAAATTCCATTCATATATCTTTATATTTTAGGACTACACGCATACATACATACATAAAATTCACAAATAAGACAATCAGGGGCTGGAAGAATAGCTCAGCAACTAAAGCGCTTGCTTAGCACACTCAAGTCCCTGAGTTCATTTCCTAGCACCACATAAAGGTGGGTGAGTAGCGCACACCTGTAATCCCAGGGAAGGCTGAGGCAGGAGGACTGTCGTGAGTTTGAGGCCAGCTTGGGCTATATAGTGAGTTCAGAACCAGCCTGGACTACAAAGCAGGGACCCTGTCTCAAAAAAAAAAAAAAAAAAAAAAGACAATCAGTAATGTTGCGAAAACTCACGGCAAAGGGCCAATTTCCACCTACTATAAAAGAAGATGAAGCCAGCTGTGATGGTGCATACCTACAATCCCAGCTGTGTGAGAGGCTGAGACAGAAGGAGCAAAAGTTCTACGCCACTCTGGGCAACCGGGCAATTTAATAAGACTCTGTCTCAAAACATAATCAGGCGTCACTGAACAAATAACAAACAGAAACAGAAAAGGGAAAAAGAACTGGGGCATAGCTTAGTGATTGGGATGGAGCTTAGTGGTCCCAATATACAAACAAATGACAAATCAAATTACTGCTGACCCACTGGCACAGGCTGTGATCCCAGCATTCCTGACAGGTGGAAGAGGATTACAAGTCTGAGCCCACCCTGGACAATTTAGTACTAGACACTTTGTCTCAAAATAAAAAATAAAAAGGGTTGAGGTGGGGGACTGGAAGAAAGGCACAGTGGTTAAGCCCTGAGTTGATTCCCCAGCATCACATATAGCCGGGTATGGTGGTGCACACCTGTAATCAAAGCACTTGGAAGTCTGAGGCAGGAGGATTGCTGTAAGTTCAGGGCCGGCTTGGGCTCCATGCTACAGAGAGAGACCTTGTCTCAAAAAAAAAAAAAAAAAAAAAAAAAAGAAAGAAAGAAAGAAAGAAAGAAAGAAAGAAAGGTGGCTGAGGGCGTACATTACAGTCAAGGTCCAGGGTTCAAAAATTCCCAGTGCCATAATAAATAAATAAATAAATAAATAAATAAATAAATAAAATGAGTGCCCCTTCTCACCATCAAGTACTTTTTCTCCTCTTGGTCCTGGCACATTGAGACAGCATCCTGAGCTGGAATCATATTCCAAAGCCCATCACTCCCCAAGATAATATACTTGTGCTTCTTGGGGTCAAGAGTGTGGACACTTGTGTCTGGTTCAGGTGACACTACAAACTCACCGCTGAAGAAATCATAGCTCCACAAATCACCTGGGGAAGGAAGCAGAGAAAGAAGTATCACTCCCGAGCTAAGAGTATCAAATCAACAGATTAAAGAAGAAAGTATACGTGTTCATTTCCACACATGCAGAAAAGCATATGGTAGTATCTAAAATCTACTCATGATTAAAAACATCTTAGCAAAGTAGGGATAAGAGGAAACTCTCTTAACCCGATAAAGAATATACATCCAAGATCTGCAGCAGGAGTCAGGGGTTGAGATCAGCGGTAAAAATGGTTGCCTAGCAGGGCTGGAGGAATGGCACAGTGGTTAAAGTGCTTACCTTGCAAGCACAAGGCCCTGAGTTTGATAGCACCACACAAGCTGGGCGTGGTGGCACATGTCTGTAATCCCAGCACTCAGGAGGCTGAGGCAGGAGGACTGCTGTGAGTCCAAGGCCAGCCTCGGCTAATCAGTAAATTCAGAACTATCCTGGGCCACACAGTGAGACCCTGTCTCAGGAAAACAATGCTTGTCTAGCATGTACAACTTGCTGGACTCGAATTCAGCACCACCCACACAGAAATCTGCAACAAGCACTCTCTTTAAGGGTAGGGTGTTGCCACGCCAGGGCTGTAATCTCAACACTCAGGAAGGATAAGGCAGGAAGACTCCAAGTTTAAGTCCAGCCTGGGCAACTCAGCCACTTAGTCAGACCTAGCCTCAAAACTCAAAATCAAACAAAAACCAGGCTGGGGTGCAGTTCAGTGTAAAAGCCCTGGGATGGATCGTCAGTCCAAAAGAAAGAGTATTCCTTTTAAAACTGTGACAGTATGTATCATTTCTTTCCTAATACTATACTGGAAGTCCTTCCTAACACAGTTAAGAAGGTAAAAAAATAAGATGAATTCAAAAGGAAAAAATAGGGTATTACTGCTTATAGCTTATCTTCTTTTGTGGTGCTGGGGTCTGAGCCCAGGCCTTCACACTGAGCTGCATCCCAACACTCTTTCCTTTTCTTTGTTCTCCCCTCCCCTCGTCTTCTTATATACAGGGTCTAGCTCTGTAGCCCAGGCTGGTCCTGAACTCACTCTGTAGCCCAGGCTGGCCTTGGACTCAAGGGCAATCCTCCTGTCTCAGCCTCGGGCAATCCTCCTGTCTCAGCCTCCCAAGTACTAGGATGTGTGCCACCATGCCCAGCTTTATGTGGTGCTGGGGAATCAAACTCGGCTTTAACTACTGCCATTCCTCCAGCACTGTGACTGCTGAAGAGATTATGTCAATTTGAGGCAATCAGGAACCACACCTGGATTAGGGTTTGGGAACCACACCTAGATTGGGAACTGAGAACCAGCCTGGATTAGAGTGTGAGTGGTTTGTAGGCTGGCGAATGAGGGAAGAGCACCCACCCAGATGTGGGAGGCCCGAACTGTATAGAAGGAAGGAGGAAGAAAGATTGTTGCAGCTTCTTCCTCTGGGAAAGCTCTCGCCTTGGCAATCGTCTGTGGACGCCGACTTGCTACTTGCTGCAAAGCTTCATCACAGATTCGCTCCAATCTCAACTTGCTCCTGTCTGCCTGTTGCTGATCTTCAGTCTCTGGTCTTTGCCACTTTTCTCTGAACAATCAAGATCCGCAGCAGACTCTCACCAGCTGTCCTGCAGTCCCAGGTGGGAGTTCTACTTCGCGGGAGCAGCCACTGGACACTCCAGCTCTTGCACGTGCAGGTGGCCAACGTGGACTATCTCTATCCTCGGATTTGTAAGCCTTCCGAATTGATTCTTCTTGTTATAATTTATGTAAATTCTCTCTTTTGAAAGAACCCAAACTAATACAAGTTCACCTCTTTTTTTATTTTTATTTTTTAAGACAAGGTCTTGCTCTATACTCCTGGCTGGCCGGGACTCATTATGGAGCTCAGGCTGGCTTCAGATTCACAGCAATCCTCCTGCCTCAGCCTCCAGCCCCAGCCTCCCGAGCGCTGGGATTATGGGCACATGCGTTGCCACACCCGGCTAACTCTACATGGCATCGCTAGACCTCCTATTCTCCTGTTCAGTAATGGGAATTCAACCCCAGGTCTCTGGCACTGAGCTACACTCCAGCCCTTTTATTCATTTTTTAATTTTGCCAGAGGGTCTCACTAACTCACTAAACTGCCCAGTATAGTTTAAAAATTATAATCTTCCTGCCTCAGCCTCCCAAAATACTAGGATTACAGGTATGTGCTACTGGAGAGGCTATCACCCACCCTTCCTTCCTTAAAAATTTTTTTTGAGACAACACATCTCTGTGGCCCAGGCTGCTCATGAACTCACTATGGAGCCCAGGTTGGCCTTGACCTCAGGCAAACCTCCTGCCTCAGCCTCCCTAGTGCTGGGATTACAGATTTGTACCACCATGCCCAGTTTTATGTGGTGCTGGAGAATCAAACTTAGGGCCTTGTGCTCACTTGCAAGGCAAGTGCTGTAATTGCTGTACCATTCCTCCAGTCCCCTTAAATTCTATTTTGAGACAGGGTCTGAGTAAATTGCCCAACTGGTCTCACACTGCGCTTCCAATCCTCTCTCGGCTCCCCTCAGTGCAGGGACCATGATATGCAGATGAACTAGTCATTTTTCTTTTTTCCCTTTTTCTTTTGTGTTTGTGTATGTGTGGTACTAAGCATTCTGTCCAGAACCTTCACACTGAACTACATTCCCAGACCAATTTTATTTTAGATTTTGAGACAGTGTCTTGCTAAGTTGCCTAAATTGCCCGGGCTGTGCTCAAAGTTGTGATTCTTCTGTCTCAGCCTCTCAGAGTGCTGGGATTACATGGCTGTGTCACCAAACCTATCTGAATTATTTCTTTTTTTTCTGTTTCTGAGATATTGTCTTGCCCTTTAGTCCAGGCTGGTCCTGAACTTACTACGTAGCCCAGGCTGGCCTAGAATTCAAGGTAATCCTCCTGCCTCAGCCTCCTGACTGCTGGGATTACACATGTGTGCCACCACTCCCAGCTTACAGGGTGTTAGGGAATGGATCTTAGGTCCTTGCACTTACTAGGTAAGAGCTGTAACCTCCGTGCTAATTCTCTAGCCCCTGAATGGTTCCTTTCTTGCATGCAAAAATGACAGGCTGTGTATACTGAATTTAAACTTTGTGTGTATGTGGAGATTCTCTGAAGTTTTTATTTCTTTTGCACAACCAGGAATTAAGCCCAGATTATCTGCAATGAGCTATGTTACCAGTCCATTTTTTGGTTCTGACTGTGAGACAAATTCTTGATAAACGGCTGCTAACTTGCTGAGGCTTGGCTCAGGCCTGTGGTTCTCCTGCCTCAGCGCTCCCAGGGACATGGGGTTTTAGGCAAGCCCCATAGGCCCCAATGGAATTTTTTTATGCAGATGATGTTTTTATTTCTCATCAGAGATAGCTTCACTTACTAGCAAATAGGATTTCACATTTTTAAAAATCTCAAACACTAATACTTTAGCTTTTATGTCCTAACATTGTGGATATTCTTCCAGATGACCCCACTTAGGAAATTTAATATATGGACATACTACTATGTAAAGGCCATGAGTCAATGTTTCCAGTTTTCCCAATAATGAATGAGGGATGGTACTGACTGATACAGGGTCTCTCTTCTTCCCCTTGGTACTAGCGACTGTAACCAGGACTTTCACAATGAGCTACATACATCCCTATCAACCCTCCCCCCTCAAATCTCGCTCTCTCTGTGGTAATGGGAATTGAGCCCAGGACTTTTACACTGACTACATCCCCAGATTATTTTCTTTTTAAATTTTTCCCCACTGTGTAGCCCAGCCTGGTCTCAACCATGCAGCAATCCTCCTGCCTCAGGCTCCTGCCTACTGGGACTACAGGTACACCCTAACACACTGAGATTATGTGGTGCTGGGGAATTCGACTCGAGGCCTTGTGTTGGCCAAGCAAGTAGTCTATCCTCTATGCTGTTCCTCCAGCCCCCTATTTTGATTTTGAGCCAGGACCTCCTGAGTGCTCAAGGTGGGTGAGAATGTGTGCCGCTCTCACTTCAGCCTCACCGAGGGCTAGGGTCACAGGCCTCTGCCTCAGGTCCAGTCCCCTAAGCCTTTCTTAAATTTTTGAGATAAGGTCTTGCTAAATACTATGTTGCCCAATCTAGGCGCCAAGTCAGAATTCTCCTGCCTCAGCTTCCTGCAGTGCTAGGATTACAGGCATTCACCATCCAGTTGAGACAGGGCTTCTACACAGCCAAGGTTGACTCTGAAATCACTATGTAGCTGGAAATGGCCTGTAACTCTTAATATTCCTGCCTCAGCCTACTGAGTGCTGAGACTGCAGGCACACACACCATGCCCTGCTTTCATAATTCATTTTTAACCTAGAGAACTGCTGGTGGGTAGGGGCTTAATATAACTGTAATCCTAACTCTTTGAAAGGCTGAGGCAGAAAGAAGGCCAAGTTCCAGCCCAGCCTGGACAATTTAGCAACTTCCCAAGACCCTATTTCAAAACAAAAATAAAAGAAGGTCTAGGGATGTGGCTCAGTGTGAAGGCCCTGATTTCAAGTCCTAGTATTGTTCCCCCACCCTAGTATTTTGCAAAAGTAAATAAACCCGATTAACTCGAGAATCATTTATTGCACTTATTTGTCACATTTCTGTAATTCTTATATTTTTTTTTTGTAGCATAGGGGATCGAGCCCAGGGCCTTCACACTAAGCTACATTCCAACCCCTTACTGCTGTATTGGAGATCTGACACTGAGCTGTACCACAGCCCTTTTTTTAGTTTTGATTTTGAGACAGGGCCTCATTGAGTCACTAAGTAGCTCAGGCTGGGCATGAACTTGGAGGCCTCCTGCCTCAGCTTCTCAGAGTGCTGCAATAGTGGGCCTCTGCAGCCAGGCCCAGCTCCTAGCAATGCATTAAAAAACAACACAGTTGAACAGAGTGGCAAATGCCTATAACCACAGTAATCCGGAGGTTGAGCAGGAAGACCAAGAGTTTAAAGCCAACCTGGAGTATGTACATACCAAGTTCCGATCTTTTTTTGAGGCAGGATATTGCTCTGTAGCCCAGGCTGGTCCTGAACTCACAATGGAGCCCAGGCTGGCCTTGGACTCAAGGCAATCCTCCTGCTTCAGCCTCCCTAGTGCTGAGATTGCAGGGGTATAACACTATGCTGCTTTACAATATTTTTTAGTATCAGTATAGACCACGAACTTTTTTTATTCCAATTATTTTTTGTACTGGGGATTAAATCAGGGAATATTGAAGTATATCTCCGCCTCTCTTTATTTATTTTATTTTGAGGTAGGGGCTAAGTATGTTGCCTGAGTTGGCCTTGAACCTTCAATAGCTGTAATTACAGAATGCCACATCACTCAGTTTCACTCCACATACTTTAACTTATTTTTATTATAATTGTGGGGGAGACCCAGTTGTTTTATACTTGCAACTGAAAGTCCTCAGAACCTGAACTTTTAACAGACTTATCAGATGATTCATATTTTACCAATTCGAGGGATCTATTTCCTTGAATTTCATTTTATTTATCTAAGATCAAATAAATAGTAAGGATCAGAACAGGGACTCAGATTAGGTGTAGTGTTTGCTCACAAAACAGAAGCACAGAATGCCATTTCTGCACATGCTGCAAAGGAGCCCTGGACATGGCGTTCCTCTTTCCCCATAGAGGGCGCTGACAGGACATCGGCAAGGAAGCCGTTCTCAGGCGCCAGTGCTCTGCTTGCTCCTGCGACACGGGGAGACCCACGGGCACACAGCACATTTCATCACCCACCACCCTGTGTGTGGTTTCCTGGTTTCCCAATGACTACTGCCTTTCAGTTAAATCACCTATTTAATTCTAGGCGTGCAGACCCGCTCCTGTAATCCCAGCTCTCTGAGAGAGGGGTCAGGGAGGAACAAGTTCAAGCCCAGACTGAGTTTTAACAGTGAGACTCCTAAAAAAGAAATCCTGTGATGTAGCTCAGTGTGAACAACCCGAGTTCAATCCACGGTATCACCAAAAACCGAGCATGGATGGTGGTGACAGTCACACAACTGGGTAAATGTGTTTTATGCCACTGAATTATATACACACCTAAAATGCTAAGATTTTTAGTGTGTGTATTTTACAATCTTTTTCCCCCCTAAAGAGACAGGGTCTTGCTCTGTAGCCCAGCCTGGTCCTGAGCTCACTATGGAGAGCAGGTTGGCCTTTGACTCAGGTTAACCTGCCTGCCCCAGCCACTTGAGTGCTGGATGACAGGAGTGCACCACCACGCCCAGCTTTATGTGGTGCTGGGGAATTGAACCCAGGGCCTTGAGCCCAGCACTCTGGGAAGCAGAGGCAGGAAGATTCCAATTTCAAACCCAGCCTGGGCAAATGAGCAAGACCTTGTCTCAAAATGGAGGAAAAAAAATGAGAGACAGAAAAATCAGCTGAAATATTTCTGCAGGAGTGGTGACACACACTTATGAGGCTGAAGCAGAAGGATGGAAAATTTGAATTGGTGGGCAATTCCTGGGCTGCATAGTGACTTAGGAAGACATGCCTCAAAAACAAATCACAAGGAGGCTGGAGGAATAGCATGCTGGTTACAGCACTTACATAGCGAGCACAAGGCCCTGAGTCTGCTTACCCAGTACCAGATAAGCTGGGAGTAAGTCTGCAGTCACAGCATGGGGATGGGGGTGGAAGGAGGGAGACTAAGGCAGGAGAATTCTCATGAGTTTGAGGTCAGTGTGGTTTACAAAGCCATGATCCTGCCTCAAAAACACAGAAACAAAAATAGGGCTGAGAACACAGCTCACTGTAAAATCCCTGGATCTGATTTCCAGCACCAAAGACGGACAATTTGCACTTCTGTCCATACTATCATTTGGTGGACACCTGTCCTTTCTGCCACACTTAAACAAACTTTGGGACTGTGTGCTTATACATACACAGCATAGAGCTTTTTAATTTTCCTTTTTTTTTTTGTGGTACTAAGAATCCAACCCAGGGCCTTTGCACTGTGTTATAGCCCCCAGTCCTTTTTTTGGTTTTTGACTTTAAGACAGGGTCTCTAAATTAAGTGCCCAGACTAGGTACTGGAGAGAGATCAATCCTTCTGCTTGAACTTCAGATTCTTCTGCTTCAGCCTCCCAGAGCACTGGGGTTATAGAGCTATGCCAACAAGCCCAGCCAACATGGTGGTTTACATATACTGCATTAAAGCACGTACGAGGGACTGGGTTTGATCTCTGGCAGGCAGAATATATGGCAAACAGATGATGCTTCTAACATTTAACATGGGGGGGGGGGCGCTAAAATCTGTTTAGTGAACACATGAGCTGGGTTTGGTGTTGTTGGTTTTGCTGTTGGTTTGTTTAATTTTGCTGGGAACTGAACCCAACCCATGCATGGCAGGCAAATGCCACACTGCTGGGTTATGTCCCAGCCTACTTTCTTATTCTGAATAGTCTACTACTACAGTATTCTGAGACTATGTCTTGTTTTAATAGCCAAGGTACATCTAACACACATGATACTACTTATGCTAGTTAGCCAAACAAATAACAAAACCCCAGAAAAGTCTCGAGTTCTCTTCCTTTCCCCCAAGGTATAAGGAGGCGCTTTTGGAATCAAGAACAGAGGGTAAAGTCTGCAGCTAAGTGGAAGGGGCTGCCCGTTTAGTTCTCCTTCATTTGAAATGCTGCTAAGAAAGCAGAGAAAGACAGAAAGGAAGAAAGAGAGGAAGAACGGAAGAAAGACAAGCAAGTATACAGAGACATGGCTGGACATGGTGGCATGTGCCTGTAATCCTAGCACTCTAGAAAGATGAAACAGGAAGACTAAAAGTTTGAAGCAAGACTGAGTAATTTAGCAGTTTATTAGTAAAGACATGTCTCAAAAACAAAAGATAGGGCAGAAGTTGGAGGAATGGTACCTGCCGTGCAAGTGCAAGGCCCTGAGTTTGATTCCCCAGCACCAAATAAAGCTGGGCACAAAGCTGGGTGGGGTGGCGCATGCCTGTAGTCTCAGCACTCAGGAGACTGAGGTAGGAGGATTGCCGGGAGTCCAAGGCCAGCCTGGGCTACACAGTGAGTTAGAACCAGCCTGGGCTACAGAGTAAGGACCCTGTCTCAAAAAATAAGATAAAATACAATAAAATAAAGTAAGAGATAGTGCAGAGATGTATCAAGTGTAGCTCAGCGTAATGACCCTGGGTTCAACCCCCAACAATGAAAAAAAAAAAAACAAAAAACCAAAAAGCCAAGGCCCAGAGGCACAGGTTAGTAATTCTAGCACTTTCCCAGGCTCAGGCAAGGAAGACTGCAAATTAGAACCCAGCATGGACAACTCAGCAGGGCACCCTGTCTCAAAAATTAAAAATGGGCTGGGGAAGTTGATCAGTGCAAAGGCTCTTGGGTTCAATCCCCGGTACTGAAAAAAAAAAAAAAAAAAAAAAATCAACACCGATCAAAGTTATTTATTTAGGGGTTTTTGCTTACATTCCAGCTCAGGTTAACTTAGGTCAAAATGGCAACTTAGAAGAAAATTAAATAGATCAGTGAATAGATAAGTTAAAAAACGAAGTATAGAAACAGGCAGTTTAAAGCAATCCAGCAAAGGAACCCCAAACAGATACGGGGCATTGCCAAAGTAGGCCAATGTCACTAAGATGAATTTACTTTTTTCAGTGCGGGGATCAAACATGCCAGGCAAATACTGTACCACTATGCAATGCTCCTGGCCCTTCAATTTTTGTTTTTATTAAATTCAAAATTCTAGTATACAGAATCTGACTGGTCTCAAGATTATCATACACTTGATCTCTTATATGTTTTATAAGGATTTACTTTTTTTTTTTTTCCTTTTTTTGAGACAAGGTCTTGCTCTGTAGCCCAGGCTGGTCCTGAACTCACTATATAGCCCAAGCTGGCCTTGGATTCAGGACAATTCGCCTGCCTCAGCCTCCTGAGTGCTGGGATTACAAATATGTGCCATCACGTCCAGCTTTATGTACTGCTGGGGAACTGAACTCAGGGCCTTGAGCTTGCAAAGCATGCACTTTAACCACAGGGCCATTCCTCCAGCCTATAAAGGATCTTTAATAGGAATTTTCAAACTACAGTTGCACATAGTATGGGAGAAAACCGCAGTGTTATGTAGTAGGAAGACAGAATATACACCGTGGTCCCTATTCAATGGCATGCCCACTCACTGCCTACGGGCCCTTGTGTAGCTATGGCTCTCCTCTGACTGCTATCTTCCCTTCTCTCCTCACGTCTTACTCAAATATCACCATTTTAAAGAATGTTCCCTGATCATTATTTACCCCTCCCTCTTTCTCTTTTTCTCTCCTGTTTGGGGACTGAACTTAGGGCTTCGGGCACTGAGCTACCCTGCTTAACATTTGTCACTTTGAGACAGGGTCTCATGAAGTTGCCCAGGCTGGGCTCAATCTCACACCTTACCCTCCAGCCTTTAGAGTGCCCATATAGCACAGCATAGGCCCCCACGCCTAGCTTCCCAGCTCCAAAGGAGCTCTCCCCTCTGCCCACTTCTACACCACAGATCACTGGCACCTCTCCTGTTTAGTTCTCTTATGATACTTTTTAGCATGACTTTCTCATTTGTCTATTAAGCATTCTCTGCTGCCACCAGGTTACGGACTTATGAAGACTGGGACTGTCCCTTTCTTTTATCATCAAAGCTCAGCAAGCCAGAATATATGGCAGGCAGATGACGCTTTTAAAAGGCAAATCAGATGATGCTACTTTTGTTTAATAAGCTTACAATGCTGTTCACTTGAGACCACACTGTAAATAGGCTCCCATTAGTGATAGAGCTCATATGTACAACCCCAGGCTTTCTATTTTGTTGTTACTGCTTTTGGTTTCTAATGTGGGAGTCTTACTATGTTGGCCAGCTGGCCTAGAACTTGAGATCCTCCTGACTCAACCTTCAGGGTACTGGTAGTATAGGCATGTGCCACCACACCCAGCCTAACAACGGCCCTTGGAGAGTGTGTGTCAAGCTCTTTCCCACTCCAGTCCATGCCTGGAATATTCCCCACACGCTCTTCACAAGACTTGCTCCTTCTCAGCCTTCCAATCTCAGCCTAAAGAACCCTTCCTAAAGGTTGCACTTCCATCACGCCATCTAAGGTAGTTCTTCCTGTCTCAAGTGTTCTTCATCATGGCACCCTGGCTTCTTTCTGCCATGGTTGTTTCCCTCTGCGATTACTTCATTTATGTAACTCTCTTTTGTGTGTGGTACTGAGGACTGAATCCAGGGGAGTTCTATCAATGATTTACATCACTTGCCCTTTTTTTGAAATATATTATTTATTTTTAAAATTTCATAATTTTTTTGGCTTTTTGAGACAGGGTCTTGCCATACAGCTCAGGCTGGCCTCAAACTCAAAATTCTTTTGCTCAGCTTTCCACATGCTGGGTTATATGCATGAATATCACACTTAGCTTTTAAAACTTTGTGTTTGAAAAGAGTTCTCACAAAATTGTCCAGGCTAGCCTCAAACTTACAATCCTCCTACCTCAGCCTTCTGAGTAGCTGGGATCACAGGCATAAGCCACCACACCCAGGCAATTTCTTTCTCGCTTATCCCCCCAACTACGTGGCTTTACTTCAGGAAGCAGAAAATTTACCTGTATTAGTCCTCCAAAGTTTATTTATTTATTTTTTTTTGAGACAGTGTTACACGTCGTAGTCCAGGCTGGTTGTGAACCCACTATGGAACTCAAGCTGGCTTTGAATGCAAAACAATCCTCCTGCCTCAGCCTCTGAGTGCTAGGATTACAGGCCTGTGCCACCACATCCAGCTTATGTAGTACTAGGGAACCAAACTCAGGGAGTTATGTATGCTAGGCAAGTGTTGTAACCACCAAGCTACACCTCCAGCCCTATTCTAAAATGTAGCATTAAGTCAGTACTCAAATAACTATTAGAAAACAAAGAAAGGAGAAACTGGTGTCTGCTCAAAGAATTTTTCTTCAGAAAAATTATCCCCATCTAGCACAACCAAGGCAATACATTTCTATAATTCTCTAACCTTCCTTTCAAAACTAGGTAAAGGGGGGAAAAATCAGGTAGCTGGGCTGGAGGAATAGCTCAACAGTTAAATGCTTGCCTTGCAAGCTCGAGCCCCTGAGTTGATTCCCCAGCACCACATAAGCTGGATGTGGTGGTGCATGCCTGTAATCACAGCCCTTGGGAGGCTCAGGCAGGAGGACTGCCGTGAGTTTGAGGCCAGCCTGAGATATACAGTGAGCTCAGGACCAGCCTGGACTATACAGCAAGATCCTTTCTCAAAACAAAACATTAAGCCTTGGCCTACCCATGTCTTGAAGTATAAATGGAAGCTATCAACTCATTAAATGTCACTCACGACCAACAAGCACTGAAATACACACCTCAAGCTTCTTATCAATTATTTATTCCATGGTACTGGGAATTAAGCCCAGAGCCTTTACACAGAGCCACAGTCCAGGCCCACTTCTGTTTCCTTTCTTTCCTTTCCTTTCCCTTCCTTCCTTTCTTTCTTTCAGACAGTGTTTTGCTCTGCAGTCCAGGCTGGTCCTCAACTCACCAGGCTGCTCTTGAACTTCCAATATCCTCCTGCCTCAGCCTCCTGAGTACTGAGACAGTTTTTCAATTTGAAACAGGGTTTTGCTAAGTCACTAAATTATTCAGATTGGGTTTGAATTTGCAAGCCTTCTGCCTCAGCCTCCCACAGTACTGAGATTACAGGCCTGTGCAATCAGGTCCTGCTCACTGTGTTTTTAAAGATAAAATACACAGTCACCACATCTCTACTCTGTGTACAAGCAGTGACTTAGTTCTCAGTCCCCTCTTTTCTTTTAACATCATACACTGTAGCAAATCGAAGATGCTTTCACCAAGTGCTTACCAAGTGCTCTGGCTACTGCCAGAAAGGGGATCTGGTCAATGACTGTGCTCCTCCTGACAGGTCCACTGTGAGTGAGCCGAGGTCTCTTCCACACCACACGGTTGACTCCAGACTTGTTCATCACGCTGAAAAATAAAAAAGGCTTACATACATATAATAACTAAGATAACCCAATGTGTTAAATAATTAACAAACGAGATTTTATTATTGGAAAATAGTGTTCTCATTTTCAGATACAAGGCAGCAAGTACAAACCTTGCCTGGACAACTTAGCAAGACTATAGTGAAGTAAAGGCCCCGGGCTCAACCCCAGTACTATTGCCAAGCACGAGGCGGGGAGCAGGATCACATACATGTGAGAATGTGGAGATGACCGAATTGAACCAGATGAAACCAAGAGAAATGAGGAAAAATAAGTAGATACAAAGTCAAAGTAAAAAATAAGTTATTAGGTCAGTAAGTAGATAGAGTGTCCAACAAGATGCAGTAATGACATAAAGGGCTGAGGAGTTTCCCCATACTAGCAGGGATGAAATGGTAATGAAGGGAAGAACTAAATTGGCTATGGTGGCTCATGCCTGCCATCTGAGCAATACAGGAGGCTGAAGGAGGAAGATCATTTAAGCCCGTTTGGGAATTTACTGAGACAAAAAAAAAAAAAAAAAAAAAGGTTGGGGGCCTGGAGACATAGCTCACAGTTACAGTGCTTGCCTAGCAAGTCCAAGGCCCCGGGTTCCTTATCCCAATACCACATATGCTAAGCATGGTGATGCGCACATGTATTTCCAGCACTTCGGAGGCAGAGGCAGGAGGATTATTACTGTGTCAGAGGCCCACCTTGGCTACATAGTACACTCTGGACTATGGAGTAAGACAAAACAAAACAACAAAAACAGAGAAAGGAGCCGGCTGCCCGCTCCTGAAGTCAAGGGCTTTTCTTTTCTTACAGGCATGGCCACCACCCAGTTAATGTTTATGTGGTGGCAGGGAAGGAAACCCAGGTCCTTGAGCACCTCAGGCAAACACTAACCACTGAGCGACACCCCTGCAGTAGCTGCTTCTAATGTAAGACAGAGCTGTAGGCCCTCTCTTGATACTTAATATTTAAACAACTATGACTGTGTTTCTGAGGAGCTAAAAAGACAAATAACAGTGGTAGTCATCAAACATAAGTCAACATAAAAAAATCAAAATAATCTCAGATATGGTAGCACATATCTCTAATTCTAGCACTCTGGAACACTGAGGTAGGAGGATCATAACTTTGAGTACACCCCAGGCAGTTTAGTGACTTAGCAAGTCTGTCTCAAAATAAAAATTTAAAAAGGGCTAGAAGTGCTGGGATCATAGCTCGAGGGTTAAAGTGAATAAGCACAAGACCCTGGATTCAATTTCCCAGCATCACATAAGCTGGGGGTAGTGGCGCACACCTATAATCCCAGCACTCCAGAGACTGAGGCAGAAGGACTCCCTGGTGTTCTAGGCCAGCCGAGCCTACATAATTCAGGACCAGCCAGGACTGTAGAGTGAGATTCTGTCTCCAAAATAAAATAAAATAAATTTAAAAAGGGCTAGAGTTTAGATAAGTGTGTAAGGACTGGGTTCAATCTCCACTACTAGAAAAAAAAAAAAAAGGGCAATGTTACAAAAGATGCTGCTTTGCCTGCATTCCCTGATGCTGTCCTGGATGATTAAGGGGCACCTGAACAGGGACACCCTGACATGGAGAAAGCTGAGCAACAGCAGAAGGGTGAGAACACGGGCTGCTGGCTGAATGCTTCGGTGGGAGGGGAGTGAAGAAACAGCTTATTACAAAGCGGCTCACTTTCTGCACGAGACACCTGCTCCACAATGGGGAGGAACATCTGTCCAAACATCTTGATGGTATTTTGGTGGCTACACCAAAAACCTTAAACTACTTAAAGTTAAAGAAAATACATGTTTGAAGTTGAAAACTAAGTAAGAATAGTAAAAATATTTTTTAGGGCTGGAAGAAGGGCTCAAGTGCTAAGTTCAATTCCCCATCACCACATAAGCTGGGTGTGGTAGTGCACATCTGTAATCCCAGAACTCTGGAGGCTGAGACAGGAGGATTGCCATGAGTCCAAGGCCAGCCTGAGCTCCATAGTGAGTTCAGGACCAGAGAGAGACCCTGTCTCAAGAAAAAAAAAGTTGTAAAGACTAATGACAAGGGACCAGGCACAGATATATATAAAAACTATGATAATGAGGCTAGAGATGTTATTCAGTAGTAAAGACCTTCCCCAGCATGTGCCAGAAGTGGGTTCAACAAGTAAGTTACCAAAAAGAGAAAAACACGGCATTAATGCCTCACTTTTAAAACTGACACTACAAGTAAATGATGGGCCTGGCTGAGGGTTGTGAGGGGTGGATAGAAAGAGATGCAAATGTTTTCAGAAATTTCACTTATAATTGCAAAGTGCTCTCTCTTTCTCTCTCTCTCTCTCTCTCTGTCTCTCTCTCTCTCTCTCTTTTGAGACAGGTCTCACACTGTAGTCCAGGCTGATCCCGAATTTACTATGTAGCCCAGGCTGACCTCAAACTCAGGCAATCTTCCTTCCTCACCCTCCTGAGTGCTAGGGTTACAGACACGTGCCACCAAACTCAGTTTATGTGGTGCTGGGAACTGAGTACAGCGCTATGAGCTTGCTAGGCAAGCGCTTTAACTACTGAACTATTCTTCTAGCTCTCGTTTCTTCCTTTCTTTTTTTAGAAAATGGGGTCTTGCTCTCCAAACTCGCTAAGTAGCCTGGGGCTGGCCTTGACTTCACAGCAATTCTTTGGCCTCAGCCTACAGAGTGCTGATATTACAGGTGTGCACCACCACACCCAGCTTGCGGTGCTGGGGACTCAAACAAGCACCCTGTGCTTGCTAAATAGGCACTTTCACTACCGAGCTATGTTATGTCCCCAGCCCGCAAAGCCCATTTTATAACTTCAGACTAAAACTTCCAGGAGAGGTCTCAGATACCTACTGAACAGTGACCTTCACAGTCCTAGGATTAAGCAGACTATAGCCTGCAATCACACTCTTTGACACAGGATGGGAAATACTGTATGCAATCATGGCAGCTGCAGGAACAGCATCTTCAGAAGTGGTTCTTAAGATGCAGGAGTCCTTTGCTAGCCTTCCAACGTCAGTTCAGTCACAAGTAAACAAGATGGTAAGGCACAGTAGCAAAGGAGTTTTACATTCCGCAGGAACCAGCATTTTGTTTTCCTTTCGGATTTTCTTATCTTTTCTTTTTTCTTTTTTTTTACAGGGCCTCACTCTACAGTCCAGGATAGTCCTGAACTGGCTACGTAGCCCAGGCTGGCCTTAAACATATGGTAATTCTTCTGCCTCCGTCTCCTAAATGCTGGAATTACAGATATGCACCACCATGGGTGACTTATGTTGTACTAGGGAATGGAACCCAGGGCCTGGCACTTGTTAGGCAAGCACTTTTAACTCCAGACCCAAAATAAGTATATTGTAAGAGCCCATGAATGTAACCGTCTGGTCTCTACACAAGTCAAACTGCATGCTTACATGGAAGTCAAGGTCTTTACTACTTCGAAATTGAAATTTATATTCCATTCAAAGTATTCCTGACAAAGATATAGTTCTATTTAAGGATCATTCTATAATAAGCAATATTATCCTATAATACATCTGATAGTCTGTGTTTATATAAACTAAAGAAACAGTTCAAGGGAAGGGCAAACTCAAAGCAAGCGTCTCAAAAGGGCAGAGTAGTTCACTGACTTACAAACTGTCTATGCTCTGCCCATTCATCACGTCTCCTATGTTCCTGGCAATGTGAGGGCCTGTGACAGAAAAAAAGGGTGAATGTCTAATTAGAAAGAAAAAATTAGACTAAAGACTTCCAGCCAAGATAGCAGCTGAGTAGGAGTCCTGTTCAATGGCTTCTCACAGACTCATCCAAAAGAGAGAGAAAGAGAGAAAGAGAGAGAGAGAGAGAGAGAGAGAGAGAGAGAGAGAGAGAGAGAAACAGTGAAGAACTACCTGCTCAACTTAGCTCGGAGAGTTCGAGGAATTAAAAGAGACCTGGGGAAGGTTGGCAACCCTGAAGACATCTCAGACACTGGAGAAGCTGCCCCAGGCTGCCCATGAGCAGCTAGCAGCACTGACCAAGATAAAAGGAGCAATCCAAAAGGAAGAGCTCACAATTATAAACATAAACGCTCCCAAGGCAGGTGCACCCAATCACATAGAGCAGGAACTATTGGACATGAAAAGTCAGAGAGACCATAATATGATCATACTAGGGGACTTCGTATCCTACTCAAGTCAGCAAGATAACCAGAGAAACATCAGAGCTAAACTATAGCATGGAACAAATGGACTTAACAGATGTCTAGAGTGTTCTACACAATGTCAACAAAATACACCCCCCCACTTTACATACACACACACACACACACACACACACACACACACACACACACAATAGATGTTTACATTGAACTTGAATATTTTGTGCACATATATATTGCGTCAAAATTACAATCCATTTCCCTCCCTACTTTTGACCCTCCTACAACTCTTCCTTCCCCCCTTACTCCCACTATCACCCCAATTTTTTAACATATCATCTCTTTTTTTCCTTCCCACCCTCTCATCCCACATTTTCCCCTTTACAAAGTCCAAACACATCTTCTCAGCTACAAAGGTGGCTTTTCCCAAAATAGACCATATTCTCAGCCATAAGACATACTTAAATAAACTGAAAAGAACTGAGGGACTGAGGGTACAGCTCAGCAGTTAAAGTGTTTGCTTAGCAAGCACAAGCTCTAGGTTTGACTCCCTAGGCACCATATAAACCAGATATGGTAGTGCAAGCCTGTAATCCCAGCACTTGGGAGTTGAAGGCCAGACTGGGTTACAAAGTGAGATCCTCTGTCAAAAAAAAAAAAAAAAAAAAAAAA